>JAVTVY010050278.1:0-24860 GCA_036873755.1 Hanleya hanleyi
ACACGCAAGGAATATTATAGCTATATCATTTTATTTTGCAGCATAAAACTTCTGTAAATATATCTTGCTGAGAACCCCAATGCATACACAGAGAGAGAATTTTTTTACTTGCACTTCAAATCATTTATTTTGATTGCCAGAACTTTAGTCATTTTGCAAAAAATCTGAGACACCGGTGCATTATATGTAAGTGCGCGCACTGCAGCTCACGGCTCGCCAGCCAATCCAATTTTACTATGGCCCGAGGTAGTAGGGCCGAATATAAACAGCTATATCTAAACAAATATAGGTTTCCTGAAATATATTTACCTCTACAAACTTTTTATAATATATCACCATCCCTATGGTGTAAATTAATATAATTTATGATTTTGGCAAATTACGTCAAAATTTAATTTAAAAGTGGTAGTTCAGCGAATCCCTTCTCCATGTTAAATGAATGACTTGACTGACGGAATAGGTCCAGCAAAGATTTTTTCACTCACTTGCGTCACCAATTACGTCAAAATACTTTTGAAACTCAGCGAAATTAAGCTATTTTGGAGGAGACACGTCCTGCTGCACACCAACCGTTGTCTCTGATTGGCCGTAAGCTAATATGCTGATCAGTGACCGCTGGGAGACACATGATCGGCTTAGAGCACGCGAGTTGGCAATTCTTACATTCTGTCTGAAATTTCTCGGTATGACTTCTGGTGTATTTGGTTCAGAAGAGGTGCTTCGCAAAGCTGAATATAATTCGAGGCAATGGCCATTTTCTTCATTTTGGCCCTCACCCATGCAGCTACATATAAAAGGGTCCAATACTTGAACTAGAGCAGACAGTCAGACTCTCCACTCATACTAATTAGTCTGCATAGTTATTGAGAGCTAATCTGTCTTGACTACTTAAGGCCATAAGGGAATTGTTCCGACTGGTTCCATTAGTGATCATTTATCGCTGATCCAACTCAGATGTAAACCTGATCGAAACGGATCACCCTTCGATATCAGTCTCACACAGAAAGCGAAACGGCAACGGAAACGGTAGCCTTAATTACGAGAAGATTATGTATTAGGATAATTACATATTGGGAAATACGATTGCATATTTTTGAGAGTATCCACGTCGGTTTTGTGTGCAGCATGTGTTTATAGCTATTGTCTTATGTCAACGGTATTTAAGTCTCGTTACATTTATTTATAGGGTCTTTGTTGATGTATAAAAAGCCGTTATTTTTTCCAAGAAAATTCTCACCGTTGCCTCGATGTTAACAGATCTATATTATTGATCCGAAATATGTTTTATCCATCTTGGTATTATTTGAAAAGGCGCATATCGCTTGGTATGGGTCAATAAAGTATACTTTCTGGCAAATACATACTTCTTGTTAAACACGAGGTATTGGCTTTTCTATTTGCACCCACGTGTTGATGCGTCTGGGTAAATATTTTTTTGATTATCATGTTAAAAGAACATCTCATATGACACACCGGTGTGCAATAACTATGACCGCCTATACATTCCCACATGTCTTCTCGCAACAGCCAAGAATTCATATTCATATATGATATGCAACAACTTGTTGTTTAGGTTACGAAGAATTTGATTTTTTATCATATATTTTACAGTGGATAAATTAGATGAGATTAGTTAGGAGAAAATCGCATATACCATCAGACACGACTCAAGTTTTGAAAACACCTAACACGTGTCAGGTAAAGCTTTCCAAATGTCAGTCCTATAATATTATTTGGATTTCGCCGTCTCCAAATTACAAAACAGCTCAGTGTGTGATCGATGGTATATATATACATGTATAAAGTCAATATTTAGCAAGTAAAACTTTAGCACCGGATGATATATGCGGCTGTTTAAGCATGCAGGATTATATTTCACTGTGAATTGGTCACATCATGTACGTTTCTATATAAATATGAATTTAAATGTTTTTTGTTTCTGTAATGTGGCATGTGAATTGTTTAGGAGATTCTAAAAGTTGCAATTTCCTTCTGAGTTGACAGCGTTATTGACCGTGCCGACGGGAATAATTGATTAGTACAGATGCATACTCATGGCCACAAATATTCCACTGAGTAGAATTTTAACGTCGCTTTCAACACAAATATTCGAATGGAGATAAGAAGGGCTCCTCAATAATTATTGAAATGGCTTTCACAAAAACATATTTCCAAAGCTTTAAGCTTCGAACTTATCAGTTGTTAGCAGCGTCGTATATGAATACAATCATATGCAATTTTTATGATTTATTATGTTGAATTGCCGATGCATGAATGATGGACAGAACAACAGATATTGAAAATCGTTTAAAATTGAGATGTATTAAAGCTATCCGCTTCGTTGAAGGGAGTCGGAGTAGACGTTATATGTGTTGGAAAAGAGTATGGATTATCGTAATTTAAATAACTCATAATTCTTTGTGCAACAGTTTTGAACTCAACATAATTATTCTACACACTTCACAACTCCATACCTTGAATTCGCTTTTTTATTCTATCGCTTTTCGAAGTTGTTCAATCGAAAAAATGAGACAAACCGGGGACTTTCCAATTGAAACGTTCATTATCAGAAACGTTATTAGAGAGGCAGATTGTAAAACCTGTGACATTTTAACAACAATACAAGCTTATGGAGTGTTGATAACCATTAACAGAGCTCCTGCACTTATAGTGTTCATCAAGGTTTCTAAAATTGTCGGGTGCGGCGCATCACGTTGGGCACACCGGTTCTCGTCAGATCACCGAAGTTAAGCAGCGTTGAGCTCGGTCAATACTTGGATGGGTGACCGGGTGCTGTACTGACTGGGCTGATCAGTGTCCAGAATAATAGGAACTGTGTTCTCGTGTTCTGGCACATGTAGGCACCGTCGTTATATGACTGAAACAATGTTGAAAACGACGTTAAATCCTACTCACTCACTCACTCTAAAATTGTCACGAAATGATGGATTTCCGCACTATGGGTGTTCGTGTGAGGAGGGAGGGGTGCAATTAGAAAATTTTAATTTTAGTAACAAAACAACGTTTTAGTATTGTATTGTAAAAGTTCGAAATTATCTATAATATACATGTTTATGAGATGCAGAAATGGACATATACATGTATGAGTTCTGTCAACAAAAACACCACTTGAACCAAAGCAAAATTAACTCAAATGAACGTTTAATCTAAATTGCAAAGTATAGTATATCAAAATGAATTTGGTTCAAGGGGTGGCTTTGTTGAAGTTTTAAAAATGTTGTGCGAATTCACCCCAAAAGTGCTACTCGATGAAGATGCTTAAGAGGCGGGGAAAATGCAGCCATATATGACTCCTATGTCCACCTTTGCATCGCATTAACGTGTGTATTTTCTCTGGACTGGCCAGATTTCTTTTGTTTGATAGCGGTATACAAACAAGGAAAAGGTCAATTAAGCCATCCGTAACGATAACATATGTTCTCATATGAATCTTCCAATTCTAAATGATTACTTCTGATATTAGGTCATGTTTTCTTATTACAAATTACAATTATATCCCGACCCAGAATTTGTATAAGTGCCTTTTGTTACATTCAATGGCCGTTTGCAGCCATTTGAATGAGTGTGAACGAAGCGTCGACCAACATCTCAGAGAGATAACCATTGCTACAAGACAAAAATTCCATTTTTATTGACTGATCTTTTTGTAGGTTGTGGTGTAAATGACGAATTTTACTTGAGATACTTGGAATTTTACTTGAGATACTTGAGATTAAGTAGTTTGGTACTTTGGTATTTCTCAACCAAAGCGTGACCGAGACACGTCATTCTCTAGGTAACGACTTTTACAACGAAAATCGTATGGATTCAGAATACTAATCAGCGATATGGATTACATTCTTTTGGAACATCATGATGTCTTGTCGACGTCATTGAAAACTGTTGACCGCTTCTTTCTTGCAGCGAACTAGCCTATGTTGTTATATACTATGTTTATTTTTTAATTGTGTGCTAATGCTGTTATATAAATTAAGCCTTTGAATTATTTATACTTATTTGGCTTTTCATACCGATCCCATAAAGATAATGTATCGATTGGAGGTTTCCAAGGGGAACTCGAAAGGAAAGAGATTATTCAGTCTGCATGTATGGCTGAAATTTGCTATTTAGATTCTAATAAAAGTCATTTACTGTCAATCAATTTTTAAAAGTTCTTGAGGAATGAAGTGTGTTTACACACTTCAGTGCTGCGGAACGATGTTGAAATAGCTCGTTAGCATTATTGATTGTTGTCGACATTAAAGAGCCGTTTTGTTAAGTTCCAATTAATTTGGGGAAATGCTAACAATTTGTGAAACATGAACACCGGCGAACCATCTGAGGCGATTTGTGTTATTTAAGTTGTCTCTGTGTCCGTATCTTCAAGAGCTTGTCATTCAAATTTGGGTCAACACGCCGGGGTGTAGTGAGTATCCCTTGGTCCTTTCCAACTGAAAAAAGCTGTCAGATGTGTGATACAGGTTCAATATAACTACGAGCGCTGTTAGGTCACCGAGGAAGCCCGCGTTATATCGCGGACGGGAATGATTTCAGGTCGAGCCAATAAAAAGAAATGTAACACCGATGGATATCTATAAGAAATTGATAGACTCATTTTTATAAGACACATGAAAATGATACACTCAACTCAATCAGGTCTCAGTAAAATGTTCCGTAGTAATACAACTTGGAATAAGATTGTTATAGTTTATGATCGGAAGTTCGACTTACCGTACCTTAGCACCGATGTTATAACAATAATACTTTTCCTTCAATCTACAAATATTAAATGCAACTATTTGATTCTTAGAAGAATTTCACAGTAGACAGTTTCGGTGCATATCCATATTATATAATTTGTATGACCATACTTTTATTCATCCTTTAATTATCAGTTTAAAAAGGAGAGTGCGTAACATATAATCTGCACTCGTATAGACGCATTGAGGGACAGTGGGTCGACTCCGCATGCAATGTTATTAGTTTCGTCACATTTGAAAAAAAACGAGTTGCAACAGAACGCGAAGTTATACACCTTGGTTTCTCGAAATCTGTTTCATTATTCTGTCCGTAGAATTATAATTACCATAGCCATTTATTCGGCACTGTCTGCCCAAGCTGTGGTTTTTAATATGATTTTATCGTTCAAATATTACTTTAAGCATTGATTTATATTCCATGATTATGTTTTGATGCAGGTATTTAGATTAAAAATGCACATATATACTTCACCAATTATTCCCGGAGGCGCAATCAACATCCCTGTCAATTCCGAGGGAAATTGTTATATATGGAACCATCTTAACACTTCAGATTGATTTTGACAATTCATAGTGCAATTGAATTTTGCTTGAATATCTACATATGCAATACTCCGATAATTCTTTTGCTTTCCAATCATTGCCTTTATTCAAAATCCGACCTAGCCCATGCCGAACTTGGGCAAAATCGATTTTGCAATTTTCCATTCAAAGACGGAAAACTAATACAAGATAATAGATGACAGGGGTTATCTTTAGCCATCACGCTGGTACATGCTGAGTGTTTTGCAAAAAATAAAGTTATATTAAGGGTCTTGTGAAGAGAGTGTTGTTGTTGTTGTTCCAGAGTATTTTGGAAAATGCTGAAAGGCGTATGCCTGAAGATAATGACATTGCATGTTCAGTGCATTTAGTTCCTGGATTTGCGTATATGTTAAATACTGAGAGAGCAAGCAGAAAACACAACAATAAAGTAATAACCCCACCATTATGCTGTGCCACTTTCGGTCATTCTTAATGAAACTCAATATGGAAGAAGCTCCTGCAAAATACAGAAGATGAACGGTTACCATACACTTGGCTATGAAATTTTAAACAATTTCCCAAATTTATATTCATGTACCAGTAAACATAGATAACTTTAAGAAAGTGTTCATTGTGAACTACCTGTATGGTTAAAAACTGATCGACTTGACCAACATGTGTATGGTAGGCTTGCAGGCTTTTTCTGATTCTATCAACCTGTGTAGTTGTAAGATTTGCATATTATTGATCTTTTTCATGCTTGCCGTCTCATTTATTTAACCCTACCTGGCTTTTTGGGACGTATCCACGCCCGGGGCGGGGGTGGAGGTCGGCCCCTAATTACTTTTCTTGCCCCTCCCAAAATCTGCATGATAAAGTAGCAAATAATAATCTGATGTAAATATCATTTCTTCGTCCATACTTCATAGTCTCCACACGAACACCTGCAATAAAAGCGCGGATGAGAAACTAAGGCTACGTCCGAGAATCCACCGTATTCTCGGGTCTGAATGTGAGGTGCCGAGGAAAAATTTCCTGTAGAGTCATATGGTTGCTCTTTAGTCGCCAGACGTCAATTTTTCCCACCTTTTGCATATCGCTCCAATGCAACACGCGAGAAAAGTGTGTGCATGTACATGCAGCAGAAACAATATATCGATACGATAAATTGATGATTTCCGCAACTCGAAGTCCAGAGCTTTAAAATGCCGTCATTTTCATCTGACGACGATACAGCTCACCAGTCCCCAGTGTACGAGTTGTCACAGCGAAACAGCTAACCAATTACCAATATACGAGTAGTCAGAGCATTTCCATCATAGTTCTCTAGATTTGTATCTAATACCGATTATGCCGGTGCTAGGGACCGTGTGGTCATATCATCCAAGTTGCCACATGAACAGGTACAATAAAAGCGTATCTGAGATACAACACCTATCACGAATCGTTAGATACTTGGTATGTGCTTTATAATAGGTTAACCGGAAGACTATACTGTGAAGTCATGTGGCTCTGTCAGTATGTCGGCACCTCTTCCCACTTTCCTTATATGTGTTGTAATTACAAACACACCTCTAATACACTCTATCCTTTGATATCACACGGCCTGTGACGATTGAGCCGTAGCCATGTCGTAGTTATATCGGAGATATCAATGACGAAGGAATGCCAAGGTTAATCCGTTTTATTTGATATACAGATATCTCATAACGCTACTATTTTTTGTGTGTATAACTTGGGCATGACATATCGATCATGAGAAATTTATAAGGGATGTATCGATTGGTGGTTTCTGAAGGGAGCTAGACAGTAACTCGACAGAAAACAGATCATTCAATCGGCATGCATGGCTGAAATTTGCAGTCCAGTTTCTAATGAAAAATATTTACTGACAATCGCATTTCAAAAGTTCTGGGTGAAGTACACACTTCAAACCGATACGATGCTGAAACAGCTCGTTATCATTATTGATCGTTGGTGACAACTCAAGCTCATTTCAATTTGGAGAAATGCTAACACTTTGGGAAGCGTGAATCCATATATGAACAATCTGATGGGATTCGTGTTATTTATTTCTCCTAGTGTATACAAGAGCTTGTGATTCAAACTCTGGTTGTCCCTCTCTCTCCGGAACTGACAAATGAAATAAGCTATTAATTGTGTGATTCATGTTCAATAGAAAAAAAACACGATCTCTGGTAGATCACTGGGAAATTTCAGACAGCCCAATTTATACCGTGAATGGTAAAGATTTTTGGCCAAGCAATGACATGAAATGCAATAAAGGTAGGAAGGGATGCCTATAACAACCAGCCATGACGCTGATATACTTAACTGGATGAGGAAAGTCGGACCTCTGTAAAATGTCCCGTAGTAAAATAACATCCTGGAATAAGATCGTCATAGTTTATGATCGCAAAAGCCACTTACCGTTCCTAAACACCGAGGTTTGATCATGAATACTCTTTGATCAGTCTACAAATATTAATAATGCAACTTGATTCTTAGAATAATTTCACATTAGACAGTTTCGGTCCATATTATATAATTCTTATTACCATAGTTTTATTCATCCTTTAGTCATCTCCCTAGTATAATCCGCGGCGTGTCCTACTCCTCCTCCTCCTCCGCTTTACTCACTGCAGAGCGGGTCGCATATAGGTGTGGCGCGGGATAGGGTGGGGCGAGAGATCTGGGGTTATCGCTACCTGAGATTCCATGGGCCAGGCTTGCACCCCACAGTAGAATGGGTCGATTGCGCATGCGCGATGATTAATGCGCGATGAGTAGTATAGAAAGGGCACGCGATCTCCCTATCCCTATAAACTAACTCATGGGGGTGAAAGAACCCATGGGGGTGAATGAGCCATTGGGGTTGAATGAGCACGCGTCAGTTTAAAAAGCAGAGTGCGTAACATGTAGTCTGGACCCGTATAGACGAAATGAGAGATAGTGGTTCGACTCCGCATGCAACGTTATACGTTTCGTCGCAATTGAACAAAACGAGTTCTAATAGAACGCGAAGTTATACACCTTGGTCGTGCTTAGACATAAGTTTCTGGAAATGTATTTCATTATTCTGTCAATAGAAATATAATTAGCAGTAACCATTTACTCGGCACTGTCTGTCCAAGCTGTGGTTCTACGATCTTATCGTTCAAACGTTACTTGAAGCGCTGATTTATATTCCATGAATGTGTTATTTAACTTAAAAATGTACACAAATACTTAATCAATTATTTCTGGAAGCACAATCTACATTGCAATTTTAGAACCATCTTAACACTTCAGACCGAAATCGACAATTGACAGTGCAATTGAATCTTACTTGAAAATTTACATGTGCCATACTCCGCAAATGTTTTTACTTTCCAATTATTGCCTTTATTCAAAATCCGATCTATCCCGCTCCGAACTTAATCGATTTTGCAATTTTGCATTCAAAGACGGCAAACTAATACAAGATAATACATAACAGGGGTTACCTCGACTCCCAAAGCTCAACCTGGCACTTGCTGAGTGTTTTGGAAAACATTATGTTATATTAAGGGCTTTGTGAAGGGAGTGTGATTGTTTAAGGAAACATTATGTTATGGGAGTGTGCCCTGGTATATACATGCAGGGTGACCCTCAATTAATATAATAGACTCTCTTGTATCTCTGGGTTTATTTTATTTGACGCTGGTATACGAAAACAGACGAAAAGCTTGGCTAAACCGCCGATTCCTATAATTTCATCCCCTAGTTTCTTACTTTCAAGTGATTGCTTTCATTTTAGGATAACGTACTTAACCAACAAATTTAAATTACTGCTGAAAATCTGTTTAATTCAATGACATACACCGCTCGTTCAAAACGGGACGAAGCAATACAGCAGTGGTCTTTGTCTTCCGTTAAGAGTCTTCCGAGTTATTCTAAAAAATAGTCGAGTTATTTTTTAACCCTGTTGGTGTATATTCTATGGTTAATATTATTTTTCCACAATCTTGCGCTACCGAAAGCATTTATTCTCTATGAATGTAAGTATTCAGAAGTTGCAACACGTTGTTCATCTCTCCCTCCATATGGAGAAGACCCTTTATACATAAACCGTTTTTTATATCGGGTTTCAAAGGGTCAGTGATTTCGATGTCGTTGTTCTTTTGATGCTTTTGAAAAAACAGAGTTGTTATTCACGATACAACGGGGAAAGAATGTCACTTAAATATTTTGCTTCACATAAATCTCATATCAACGTTACTTTTATTTTGTATAACTTGCAATTATGATATGTCATGACAGATCGGTTACCTAGATAATTCATCTGTTGGAGGTTTCTACACACTTCCCACGCGACATGCAATAGCTTCCCCAATCTGTCTGGCTCTCTTTTGCAGTCTAGAATCTCATCAGATGTTTTGTTGACAGAAATGTATTTGGGGTTATGGGGGGTACTGCCGTATTGATTGTTTTAGACATGGGAGAGCCGTTTCGTCAAACTCAGATCAATTTGAGGAAAATACCAACAATTTGCGAGACATGAATCCGTATTTGGCACTGGCGGACCATCTGATGCGATTCGCGTGTTAGTGTTTACAAGAGCTTGTCATTTAAATTCGAGTAGACACGCTGGTGTAATGATTCTCCCTCGCTCCGCTCCATCTATCAATGGAAAATGTGTTAGTAGCGGTTCTCATAGGTAGTGTTTGGATTGTTAGAGTAAATATAATAACACCTTTGTGTATAGATATCTGTCGTGATACAACTTAAGACGGACCACCAGGAATCCCATTAGACAGCCCGAAATGTACCCGGCATGGTGATTATTTTCTCGCTGATCCACTAAGTGAAATGTAAAACTGATTAGACGAATCATTATCACAGGTCGGGTTGATCCAAGATGCCATACACCCACGACACGACCCAATGATGATCGCCAGGTCTATGTAAATATATCATGGTAATTACTGTAGTCTGGAAATGAGATTTCTATAGTTTATGATATCGAAGTGCACTTCGCAATATATAAGTCCAGGCTATATATGCAGATGTTTTTGATGGAATTGTTTCATTTGTCATGAAAGCATGACATTTGTCACAGAGGTACATGTATATCAATACATCAATGATCAAAGCGGTCTCGGGGTCATTTCTAGTCACCATGAATTTAACCTATGTGGGTGTGGCCATTTTTCAAAATGGGTACAAAAAAATAAAGTGTCGTCTAAAATGAAGCACTATTAATCAGCCTGGGAACACGATATACGCACGACATTTGTCAGGATATCGATGGAAAATGTAATAGCAATGTCAGACTATTACAATTATGTAATATAGCCGGGAAGGCCGTCTTGGATTTCAAGATGGTCGCCATAATATTATTCCTATGGCTCTACCTATATTTAGGAAACAAGCCAGCCTGTCATTTCACAATATATCTGAAATAGTAACGGCCATCATGGATTTCAAATGGCCGCCATCAGCGACCTATTCTAGCCGATATCTAACTATTCTGGGGGCTACTCCAGGTTGTGATGACTTGAAGAGAGATTTGATTTTGTATATTCAAATTGTGATTCGACCTATAATGTATACGTTATGAATACATCCTATACTCGCTTTCCTCTCAATATTACAAACTGCATCTAAATGCACATATTTAAACATATCTTAACTACATCCAGGCCTTGAAGGGGCAAAACGTCGCCCTACCAAACTTTCTGCGCTACGACAAAAAATGGAGAGCTGAAACTCCGTGACTTTATAGTTTATCATATTTGGGTCATTTTGAACCTATTTGCATAACCCCCCGAACAGAGGATCATGGGTAAATTCAAGATGGCTGCCACGTGGAGTACCGGAAAAGTGATGTTTTTGTCATATTTTTTCAAAATTTCAGCTTTTCCGCGATTTAAAGTGGGCAGGAACTTATTTTGTTTCACATCACATTAATATTTACTAATTTATCAAGCAGTTTTTGCGGAAAAATTGTATAAATATATAATTCGGAAAATCTGACAGGAAAATCGACCAAAAAATGCCGTTTCTGAAGATGACGTCACTGTGACGTCATCAAAGCGGCCATCTTAGATTTTTTACCTTTTCTGGTAGAGCTTAACACAAGCGTATAGTGTGGTAAGATTCAGCCTCCTAGCCCAAGAAATAAGAAAAATAGTCAGGGGCGCCATTCAGGTCCCAAAAAGCCCAGGCCAGATAGGGTTAAATGCTAAATGCTGAGCACCAGGTGGTTTTTATCTGTCCACATTCCACTAAGGCGGAAGCTATCTGAGATAAAAACAACCGTTGATCACATAGAACCTAAGCTATCTCCGAAAAGCAGTGGGTATCATGTACAATATCCAGGATGGAAATATCGAATGCTCTACCCATGCCTATGTCATGGTAGAAACTAGAAATACCAGTAGAGCCAGGAATGCCACATACAACTTTTACTTGCAAAATCTCAGACTCAGGCTATCAGTACGGATAACGAATTGAAACACAATCATTATTGTTTGAATATGTTCATGTATTGATCATGAAGAAACAACAATAATAATGATTTGTGTTAAATTTGACTGACATAAGATTATAAAGAATATAATCTACCAACTGTCAGGTATTCAAAAAAACATAACTATTCCAAATAAAAAAAACACCTTTCTTTCATCCAGGATTTCGCAATTGAAAACTGGCCTCATGGCCAGAACAGCCGCAATTCAGTCAGGGTAAAATGAGAAGCTTGGGCGAGGTACAGTCCTCACATATCTGGCCCAATCCCTGTAGATTCATCTTTCAAGTTCATTGCGCCCTTACTCGAGAACACATGGGGCGCCCATCCCAATACATGTCAGAATGTATTTTTTGCAAAGTCGATGTGGCGGCTAAGAATGTCGGGTGGCTAAAAATGTCCGGGTCATATCTCCTAACCCAGCTAGAACACTTTTCTCTGCATTCGGGACAAGTGTCTGTCGTTGGTTGCAATAGGAAACGACATGAAAAGGGACACTAATCACCAGGACATTCTTATCCATCACACCGGCTACATGAGCCCCTAGTCTAATACGGCCCTTAGCCTAATACGGCACCTAGCAACTTCCATCTCGCATTTTGCTCTCAGTATGCGATATGTACCGACAAATTTGATAAATCCAGAGTGGAGGCGCTTGGTGGTATAGCTCTGTTTTTCTTATAGGTTTCTGCAATAATATTTTGTGGCGTTGATTAAAATCGTAACATTTTACACAGGATCTAACAACTGCTACTAGGCGAGGTATGTGTACGTCTTATCCACTGGAATACTTCTGTCCAGAAAGGGATAGATTAAGATGTCGAAATTGTAATCATCTCTCTTGACGTAATGTCGACGAGAGAGAAAGCACGTTTCATTTTGATATTTTAGGCACCCTGACAATTTGGAGAAAATTGGTGAAAAACATGTCCAATGTTCGATCGACTTGGTGTGGAATAACCCACATGTCACATGTGCAACTTGAAGGACGACAGTAACATTTAAGTCCAGTTGTTTCTGTTTCTTTATGGGTCTTCGTACACCTTATCACTTTTTTTCTTCATGTATATAACTGCCCCATGTAGGTCAAAGCATGTTTTGAAAGCATAACAAAATGATTATCAGTAATTTAATTTTTTTTACAAAATCCTGTATGTTCAAAGTTTAATTTGAATTACCATTGTCACGAAGGTGGAAATTGTTCGTGCACGGGCGGGTACCAAAATACATCAACACAAAGACAAAGTGCGGATCCTGATCTTGCTCACATTATTACTCAGGTGGCAAACCTGGAAGACAACCACAAGGTTTCGTGATGAAACTCCGATCACTCCATCGACGTTACTCGTAATCGTTACATTAGCGTTACGTTTAGCCACAGATAGAATATATGTATATTCTATTTATATGTACGGTTAGAACATATCAAAGCAATACATACGGTCCGGAATATGGGAGAAATGGTGTAAAAATACCTACCTACATTGTATTTTATCAAACGTCTGATAATGATAATATTACACTGCCAGAACATATGCACCTGTTCGAACAAAATATAGTAGTAAAACTGACATCATCCATACATATTTAAAGTTTAAATTTTCTGGTAGAATCTTAGATTCTAACGGGGGAAACTGGAATTCTAGTCTGTATATCGTTAGAACTGGAATTCTATTTTCTCCCGGTAGAATTCTACCATATCTATGATGAATGCAAATGAAATAAACATATAAAAAAACTTATCTATTAGCCTTTCTCAACAGAATACAAATAATTTAATCCAAACCAAGCATCAGAATCACGAAGTAATTTTGCGTCAATGATCCATCATAAATACTACACATCAACTCTATTGTTTTAAATTAGACATAGCCTAATTGCTATACAGCTTGGAAGTCAATATCTATGTCAATCAGAAAAATGGATGATGCCTTAATATTAACATTTCATTGGATGAATACTTGAAGTTAAAAAAAATCCATTAGCAAATCGACCACGCTGAACAGGTTAGGGAGATGAAATGAGATTTATAGCTCAAATGGGATATAATTACCCAACTGGGATATATATTAAGCGCCTGGTCGGCGTCGGACCTAACCGGTAATTGTTCTGAATACGAACTTGTATTCAATAAATAATTCCTCTTTTGGCGGTGGTGTGCTTAACTGTTTTAGCTTTTTAGAGCTCCAATCGTCTATGTTCATGTTCAGTGTTAATAATTTGATAATAATAATATTGGTAATACTAAAAAAAGAATTCAGACGAAGTTGACGATTTATTCATAGCACTAATGAATATGTTTCCCAATTCCAATAATCTATACTTCGATCAAATTTGATTCATGAAAATGTGTTCGGTCAAAAAAAAGCCCGGCAGTGAGTATAACATAAATTTGACATACGAGACTCATGGAAAGAATAAGTCACGTCCCGGTGATCTCACTAGCAGATGTCTGCGCTGTCATGGACAGTAAATGTCACAGTTTTTGTGTGTTTATTATATAGTCCACGTTTTGCCATCGCTCATGAATATTCCTAACTACCGGTACTATTTCTGCCAGTAAAGCCAGTCGCCCCCTCCCCCCCCCCCCATCCCCAACACCCGCCATATATTCAACATGGGGAACCCGCGACAAGTGCTACCCAGATCAGGCTACGCAGACTGAACTTGAAATGGATGGACGGATGTACTTGAGCACTCCATTGCACCGGGACACTGTGGAATCCTCACATTCTTATTAAACAATATATAAATACCTAGCTTCTTCACACCCATCACAACATTATACTGTTCTTTTCCCATAACTGCAAAAGTTTCACCTAACATTTCCATCTGTCAAGCCCCTCATTCTCTCTTATCGAACCGATTCTAGCAGCAACTCCTACCAAGTATCATCATGTCCAAACATAATTAAATCTCCCGATAGCCAATCAGCCTCCCCAGTATAACGTGAATTGGCTATTATACACTTATTAACTTGTGACGGAGTCAATACCATGAGACCTGGACCCTTGTCTAGACTTGGTCAAGGTGACCTGACAGAGGCTGCAGGCCGAGGTCAGGTCTGGTCGACCAAGTCTGGACAAGGTTCAGGTTTTATGGTATTGACTGGTATTGACTCCGTCACAAGTTAGTAAGTGTTTTATTACACCGATTTTTTTTAATTTGGGGGCACCCATCAATGTCTCCACCCATCGTAGTTCTAATATTGACCTCGAATCACAGAGTAATTGGGAGTTTTATCCCTTCTACCACGAAGGGGCGACCATCGGCTGAGTTTGCCACCATTCAGACGGCACATGTGAACACTGATCACGTGATCTCAATATCGACTCCTGACCTCACGTGCTTTGCCTGACAAATACGTCAGCTGGGTCAGTGATTGAATTTTATTGACTCGTCGCTGGCTGAATTTTGACCAATAAAATAACAGAATCCCCTGTTGAATGTGACGATCTATTGGCCTATAATTGGGTTGTCTATTGTGCTCCCGAACAATAATTCTGTTACCACGAAAGATCGGGTTTCATTGATAACGGCGATCACGTATAACTTCAGTCTGTCAACCCAATTTCATCCCTCTTGAAGTTGGTCCCTAACTTTTTACCTCAATATCTTGACATCAATTGAAACATACCCACTGTTTCATGCGAACTTTCCAGGAAATAGCCAATGCTATATTCATGTGTATTAGGGAGAGTACATTATAACAACATTGTTATTATTTTAATTACAACACATATAAGGGAAGTGGGAAGAGGTGCCGACATACTGACTGCGTCATATGACTTCACAGAATAGTCTTCTGGTAAACCTATTCTAAAGCACATACCAAGAATCTAACGATTCGGGATATGTGTTGTATCTCAGGTACGCTTTTATTGTACCTGTTCATGTGGCAACTTGGATGATATGACCACACGGCCCCTAGCACCGGCATAAGCGGTATTAGATACAAATCTAGAGAGCTATGATGGAAATGCTCTGACAACTCGTATACTGGTAATTGGTGAGCTGTTTCGCTGTGACAACTCGTACATTGGAGATTGGTGAGCTGTATCGTCGTCAGATGTAAATGACGGCATTTAACACAAAAGACTAGTCTGTAAGGCCCGATGTCGACCCAGCATCAACTTCCCACAAATGCCAACATATATCAAAGACCAAAAGGTCTGTACAGGGGGCGGGCCTCGGGGACGAAACGTCCACCAGCAGAATCTCGCCATATACAGGAAAAAATTACAACACATATAAGGGAAGTGGGAAGAGGTGCCGACATACTGACTGCGTCATATGACTTCACAGAATAGTCTTCTGGTAAACCTATTCTAAAGCACATACCAAGAATCTAACGATTCGAGATATGTGTTGTATCTCAGGTACGCTTTTATTGTACCTGTTCATGTGGCAACTTGAATGATATGACCACACGGCCCCTAGCACCGGCATAAGCGGTATTAGATACAAATCTAGAGAGCTATGATGGAAATGCTCTGACAACTCGTATACTGGTAATTGGTGAGCTGTTTCGCTGTGACAACTCGTACATTGGAGATTGGTGAGCTGTATCGTCGTCAGATGTAAATGACGGCAATTAACACAAAAGACTAGTCTGTAAGGCCCGATGTCGACCCAGCATCAACTTCCCACAAATGCCAACATATATCAAAGACCAAAAGGTCTGTACAGGGGGCGGGCCTTGGGGACGAAACGTCCACCAGCAGAATCTCGCCATATAGAGGTAAAAATTACAACACATACATGTATAAGGGAAGTGAGAAGAGGTGCCGACATACTGACTGCGTCATATGACTTCACAGAATAGTCTTCTGGTAAACCTATTCTAAAGCACATACCAAGAATCTAACAATTCGAGATATGTGTTGTATCTCAGGTACGCTTTTATTGTACCTGTCCATGTGGCAACTTGAATGATATGACCACACGGCCCCTAGCACCGGCATAAGCGGCATTAGATACAAATCTAGAGAGCTATGATGGAAATGCTCTGACAACTCGTATATACTGGTAATTGGTGAGCTGTTTCGCTGTGACAACTCGTACATTGGAGATTGGTGAGCTGTATCGTCGTCAGATGTAAATGACGGCAACTAACACAAAAGACTAGTCTGTAAGGCCCGATGTCGACTCAGCATCAACTTCCCACAAATGCCAATATATATCAAAGACCAAAAGGTCTGTACAGGGGGCGGGCCTCGGGGACGAAACGTCCACCAGCAGAATCTCGCCATATACAGGTAAAAATTACAACACATATAAGGGAAGTGGGAAGAGGTGCCGACATACTGACCAGCAAACACAAATTGGTAAGCTAATATAATAAAAGCGTCTAGTCCGTCATTCAATATTCAGTCGCCGTCCATTAAAGAATTTCCGCGTCCATGATCCGGATTGAGGTGGACAAAATTCCCACCTAAAACACCTAATTCTTATAATTGCATTAGCACCAAATTTAAAGAATAGATAATAGTATACATAATACGTAAAATCATTGCTAACATAGTACAATTGCTAATGTATTACCTGTGCAGCATCTTCTCCAGACAAGGCGGACTCATGTCTGGTCTACGGAAGATGCCTTTACAGGAGTTTCACTGAGATGTATGTAGTATGTATGTCGTAGTATTTTGTTATTTATTTTGCAGAGCTTCTTCTGGTTTTGACATTTTAATCTTCGCAGGATATCTGTTGTTGGCAACTCTAAAGAAACACAATGCAATCTCAATGTCACTGGGAACAGAATTCCTCTCCTTCGAGAATCGCCACTCGGTACTTTAAAATAATTACTGTAGATATTGCCCCATGCGCGTTCTTCAACGAAAATGTTTTGAAACACACATGCAATTGTTTAGCGTTGAGGCATTTGGAATCAAACACAGATGACGGGAACTACAACAAGGTGGGAAATGCATCTGTGTGAACTGCGTTATTATATATATCCAACGGCTAGTGCAATTGTTAAACTAAATACCACCAATTTTCTTTTTTACACTTTTAAGGCTGAGGAAATAATCTAGCCTTGTAAGAATTATCCCCGTTCTTTTCGTTACTGCAAGCCGATGATGCATGGATGCACGAGTTTGATGCACGTCCTAGAATCAACCTTAACGCGATAGTTTCTGTTTACTAAGGAAGTGATTCGAAGATATTATATAAAATAATCAGAATCTTCGATGGTTTTTTAAAGCAGAAGACAAGTTACACATCGTGGCTGGGATTTGCGGCTCATATTATCTTATGGATATGGTATTTTGGTTAAGGACTCGAACATTCTCTATGGGCGGTGACTGGCTAGTAAATATCCAAATCAGTAAGATGTATATATACCGCAGAATTGTAACGTTACTGTATGTTGACGACTTAATTGGACAGAGGAGAACAATTTTCATTTCAGACAAAGGAATAGCGTGTCACTTGATAACCTTCGTGTAATTTAATTTCTTTCCGGGCAACAATGTAAAAGAGGCTCGTCACTCTAGCTTGATTAGACGACACTCCGCTGTAATAGTTCTTCCACACTCTTCCCCCACTTAAATTAAGAGGGGCTATTTAACAGTATGATTAAAGGGCAATACAATCATTGATCACTGTCAGAACTTGATTCAAGATCACGGACCATCCGAATTATACCTGGAATACTAGTGATCACTTCTCGCCGATCAACTAACGGATAGAGGGCATTCCGAGGCAGAATACAATTCACTTTTCTGCAGAAAACATTTTAGATTGTATTAACGACAGCAATGTACCATGCCTGATGTTGTTAATATCAGGCTGTTCTCAGCCATAAAAATCGAAATGGATGAACTATTCACATCTTAAATCAATTTAGAATGCTTTATTTTGCACAGATCCAGAGTACAGCTGTTAATATCTCATTTCACCGTCAGTAGTAGGGTCCCAGCAAATTGACGTAATAGCGCCTCACTGCGCATGCGCGAGAAAAGAAATTGTGGTGTTGTGCGCAGGAGTGATGTGCGCAGGTATGACGTCACTTCCGGTTGGGTTGAATGAGGCGTGACCTTTGTACATGTCTTGACTTGTTGGTGTGTGTTGATGTACTGGGGTTTTTCCCCACAATGGCGTCTAATGGCGGCTAATGGTGGCCAATGGCGGCTAATGGCGGCCAATGGCGGCCAATGGCAGCTAGTCCGCCATGTTGGAAAATGGCGGCTAATGGCGGCCAATGGCGGCTAATGGCGGCCAATGACCGCCTAGTCCGCCATGTTGGAAAATGGCGTCTAATAAAATGGCGGCTAATGGCTGCCGAAAATGGTGGCTAATGGCGGCTAATGGCGGAAAGACGTGACTGCCTATGGGAAAATGGGGCAAGATGGCGGCTAATGGCGGCTAATGGTATGGAAAAATGGTGGATAATGGTGGATGATGGTGGCTAATGGCGGCGAAAATGGCGGATAGACCGCCATTGTTGTAGAAAAACGTATAAAAGGGGGTGATTTTTAGTGGTTGGGTGTATTCATTGCACTACCTCACAGAGCTCTCTGACTTACCTGACCAGCCTGCCAGCCTGCCAGCCTGTCTGCCTGCCTGCCTGCCTGACCACTAGCCTGCCTGCCTGCCTGCCTGCCTGCTTGGCTGTATGAGACGTGGAGAGAAGCATGAGACGTGGAGAAGATTTTCCATTGGACCCAGCAGCACCTCCGGTTGAAGTCTTACCTGAAGACGAGCGTGTGAGGGACATTTATCAACGTCACTGGGCTATCATACGCCATTGTTTTCACCGTGATCGTCGTCTATTGGACTTGTATAACTTTCGACTGCAGGACCTCACGTATTTGTCTACTTATGCCGAGAACATTTTCACAGACCAGGTCACAGCGTTCAAGTTGAATATGACATTCGGGTACATTTTACGGCACAAGGAGACGGACCAGGTGCGGTATTATTATCCCAGCAATAATACCTATGTGTTTGACCAGCCGTTCACGGTGACGGATGCGATTTCTCTGGAGCCACTCATCGACCAACTGACTACGTTGGATCCATTGGAATGGGCCCGATTGCAACGCCCCAATATCAAATGGCTTGTGGAAATGGTGACCAACGTCACATTTTTCGTCACGAAAATGAGAGATCATCCTATCGGTGCTCCTGTACTACTACCCCCTTGGTTGCTTCATCGACACGGACTGTATGCCTTAACGCGTGGGGTACATGGACCCTACAAATGTCTGTTTCGGTGTTTGGCCGTGCATCTGGACGCGTGTGATCCCAGGAGTTGTGACACAGTGGCCAATGGCTATTGGGAAGAGTACTTAGAGCAGCAAGACTTGGATGAGCGGCACTTCCTGTTCAACATCAATATCTTTGTATACCGATTACGATGCGAGGAGGATACATTTGTGGCTGAATTGGTTCGTCGTTCAACAGAACGGTATGCTTCTACGATGAAAGTCAATGTCTTCGACTACAATGGCGTGAGTCATCATTCGCTGATCTACAATATGAGCCAGTACGCCCAGTCTTACAGTTGTGCCCAATGCCATCGGGTGTTGGACCGTTCCAACAACTTACATCAGCACGAGAAAATCTGTACGAACGCTGTGAAGCGAGCATATCCTGGTGGTGTGTATCATAATACGCCTACTACTTTCGAGGAACTGGCCGATGAGGGTTTGATCATACCGGAGGCGGACCGTTATTTTCCCTATCGTGCGTGTTACGATTTTGAGGCCTTGTTGGAGCCCATGGACATGTTTTCAGCGAAAACGCAGTGGACGCAGCGCCATATTCCCCTGAGTGTCAGCGTTTCCAGCAACGTACCTGGCTATGACGCTGCACCGGCCTGTTTCGTGTCCACCTGGGATTCCCATGAGTTGATCACCCGCATGACGGAGTATTTAGAGGAAGTCAGTGCGGCCAGTACGGAATTGTTGGTGTCCAAGTTCCAGGACGTATTGGACCAGCTGGACGATCGGATTCCTATACCGGGTGTATCGTTTAGTGACGATGAAGAGTCCGAGTCCGAGTCGGAGCCGGAGTCGCAGCCCGAGCCCATGCAGTCGCAGGATGTGCCTTTACCCAAACCGTATGCGGAGAAATTGAAAGTGCGCTTCCTACAATACCTAGGCCAGTTACCGGTGCTGGGTTTCAACTCGGGGCGATATGACTTGAACATGGTGAAGGAATTTCTCTACCCCTACTTGGCCCAGGCGAATACCATCAAGTCCGTCATCAAGAAGATCAATAATCATATGGCGCTCACTACCACATCACTTCATTTCCTGGATGTACGGAACTACTTAGCTCCTAATTATAGCTATGATCAGTGGGTGAAGGCGTATGACTGTGCACAAACCAAAGGGAGGTTCCCTTACACGTATATATCGACGCTCGACTGTTTGGAGGAAACACAGTTGCCACCCCGGGATGCCTTCTTTGACGATTTGAAGCAAGTGGAATGTCCGGAAGACACGTACCGGGAACTACAGCAGGTATGGAACGATCAGCATATGCAGACCTTGCGAGATTTCCTGATATGGTATAATAACTTAGATGTGGTTCCTTTCCTGTAAGCGACCGAGACAATGGTTCAACTCTTTCGTCGTGAGATGCACGTCGACATCTTCAAGGAGTGCTTGAGCTTACCGGGTCTGGCGCTTCGCCATCTTTTTCAAGAGTGTCCTACGTACTTCTCGCTGATACAGCAAAAAGATGCAGACATGCATGATTGTCTAAAGCAGAACATTGTCGGTGGACCTAGTCTTGTTTTTCACCGTTATCACGAGAAGGACGTCACTACTCTCCCCAGTGGAAAACCCTGTGCTAAGATCATCGGATTCGATGCAAATGCCTTGTACCTGTGGTCTCTGGCCCAACCTATGCCCAGTGGACATTATACACGTTGGCTGGCCGAAGGTCAGCATTTCACACCGCAACGTACTCCCTACAAGCATCTGGCTGACCAGTGGTTGGATTGGGAAGCCTATCGACGGGGAATTTATATACGCCATCAGACCAACGCCACAGAGAAGCGCATAGGAGATCGTCGACTCCCCGTCGATGGGTTTGCCCTGGTGGGTAGAACACCGATCGTATTCCAATTTTACGGTTGCTATTGGCACGGCCACGGATGCCATTTCAGCGCTGGACGCTTCAACCAACGCCGTGGAAAAACACCGGAAGAATTACGGGAAGAAGTGCAGGAGAACGGTGATTATGTGAAAGAGAGAGGCTACCATCTGATCGAAATGTGGGAGTGTGAATTTCACACCATGTGCCAGGCCCTGCCTCATTTACGGCGTTTTCTAAAAGAGCGCGAGTACCCGCTGAGTCGTCGGCAACTCCTGAGTCTGCCACAGATGTTCGACGCCATTCGTTCGGGGGACCTCTACGGCTTTGTCGAATGTGATTTGCATGTTCCCGACACTCTCAAGCCCCTCTTCGCCCAGTGCCCTCCCATCTTTAAGAACACGCTGGTGGGTCGGGATGATATTGGAGACACCATGGGGGCCTATGCGGAGCAACACGAGTGTTTGCCTCGACCTCGACGAATGTTGATTGGCAGTATGTGGGCAGAGAAAATCTTGCTGGGCACTCCGCTGCTGCAGTGGTACATGAACCACGGTCTGCAAATTAAGAAAATATACCAAGTGATACAGTACGTACCCAACGCCTGTTTTGCGGAGAATGCCGACATTGTGACGTCTGCCCGTCGTCAAGGTGATCAAGACCCGAGTAAGGCCATCATCGGTGAATCGTGGAAATTGACGGGCAATGGCTATTATGGGAAAACGGTGACGAACCAGGATAAGCACGCGAACGTGAACATTTGTACTACTGCCCAAGCCCGCAAAAAAGTGAATTCTCCTCTGTTTCGCTCCGTGGAGGTGATCGATGACGACACCTATGAAATCACTTTAGCTAAAAAGACTATCCGTTACAACCTGCCCCTGCAGATTGGATGTATGGTATACCAGGTGGCCAAGCTGAGGATGCTCCAGTTTCTATATGATTTCATGGGTGTGTATTTTAACCCATCAGACTGGCAACTCATGGAGATGGATACGGACTCGGCCTACATGGCCGTCTCTAATGCAGATTGGGAGTCCCTGGTGAAACCTGAGTTACGTGCACAGTATGAGGTGGAACGGGACCAGTGGCTACCTCGACGTGACCATTACCAGTACGATAAGCGTACGCCGGGCCTCTTCAAGCTGTAGTGGAGTGGGGATGCTATGATTGCTCTCTCCTCCAAGACGTATTACTGTTACGGGGGAGACGAAAATAAGTTTAGCTGCAAAGGGGTGAACCGGCGCGATCCCAACATCGACAAAGCCTTGTACCGGAACGTACTGCAAAGCCAGGCCAGTGCGAGTGGGACTAACCGAGGATTTCGTGTGGTGGACCACCAGATGCGCACGTACATTCGGCAACGAGACGCCTTTACTTTCTTTTACCCGAAACGGAAAGTCCTTCCCGATGGCATCAGTACCACTTACTTGGACTTGTGAAAAATGTCGAACACACTATGACTGTTGATACACGAGTTAAAAACTGTAAAGTCAGGATGGCCGAGTGGTCTTGTGAAAAATGTCGAACACACTATGGACTGTTGATACACGAGTTAAAAACTGTAAAAGTCAGGATGGCCGAGTGGTCTAAGGCGCCGGTTAACTGTGCTGGTCGGCGAAATGCCGAACGTAGGTTCGAATCCTATTCCTGACAGAATGTTTTGTATCACTTGTATATACATACCACTTGTATTCTATTGTACATACTACCTGTATTCTATTGTACATAGTGTAACTTCCTTCTTGTTGACTTAAATAAAAAAAATAAGTCAAAACCATCATTTTTGTGTTTTTTCATGAATCTTTTTTTATTGAACATCAATGAACGTCAGAACAGCAACGTCAGAACAATAACGTGATAATAAAAAACAATAGTACTGCGCAGTGCATTGAATTTAAGTTAACCAGAGAAATGGAGCATGCACATTAAAACGAGAGGCCGTCCAGTCATAGACGAGGACATCACGGTCTTCGGCTTGACAATAATCATCAAACATGTGTACGATCGTTTGCATAGAATGTCCTCTACTCCGGTGAGTGAGATAAAACACACAGTACTGTCCGCACACATTACTCAAGGGTCCTTGTAATCTTTGAGTATTCCAACGCCACACTGTAGTAGATACGTCCATGAATTTCACCAAATCGGGATGTAGGGGTGCAAGTCCGTAGGAATCAAAGTATTCGCCTTGGCCTAGGGTGTCCACGTACACAGCCACCCAATGTTCACCGGGTCGAGACCCAGGGTCTGTATTCAGGATGTAGGCTGCTGGGGTGGTGGAGTGGGTGGGAAACACATTGGGTGGAAACACACCTCGAAAGGGTACTCGACGATCTTGCTGGAGTATGGGCATCAGCTGCTCTGTATCCATGACTCTAGCTGGCGTAGTCACACAGGACGTTTCTTTGCTGATCCACGCTGATGACGTTATCAAACTCGGCGTAGCAAATCACGTTAATGGTCTGGCCTAGAGCCACGGCGAAACGCAGTTCCAACCGTAGGTTTCCTTTCTTGAGCAAGGCCAGTTGATGATCGTGTTCCAAGGTGGGGGTGAGGTCGAAGGCGAACAACGTGTACCCACGATGAAAGTCTCGTCGAGTGATGGTATTTCTTTCGTCCTGGTTGTTTTGTCCTGTGGCTGTAAACAGGTTCAGGTAGCTCCGCACATAGTTTTGGTTACCAAAATCCGGTTGTAATGGACGGGCTGGAATTTGATGGCCGGCCACGTGCAGTGCCAAAAAGTTGAGGTTGAAATGTTGAAAGGCGAACGGATTCTCATCCCACTGTCCATTGAAAGCGATGTTGGTCACACACGCCACGGTAATACGTTTAGGGAGATCCCCTAGAAATAAATTTTCACGATTGGCCATCATCGTACCTGCTGGCACAGAGAACACCTTGGTCTGTACGCGTCGGATGGGGTACAGGGCTGTTTTTTTCGATAAGGCTTCCATGTGACTCAGCAACACCCCCTGTTGCAAATCCACCGGACGGACAAACAGGGCTGCATCTTCAATGATGATCTTGTA